>JAVKPL010001852.1:0-17312 GCA_032173675.1 Gastrolobium villosum | reverse complement strand
CTGAGGAACAGATTGTTTTTCAGGAAGCAACTTTTTCATCTTTTTCCCCATCATTTTAAAAATCTCAGCAATCCCAATTTGTGATTTTTTTCTTGATGCAATGGGGGAAGCTGGTTTATTTTTCTGCTGCTGGTTGTTGTTGGAAGCAGCTGGAGGTTCTTCAAGTGCTTGCCTGATTATTACCTCTTTTGTCTTGGAAGAATAGGGGGCTGATGTAGTTTGTCCCTCCATCAGTGGAGGTACTTCCAAGCCTTCCTTTTCTACTAGAGCCCTAGCAAGGGCCTCGTCCCCAGTTATGTCAGGACGGATGACAGGATAAGAGAGTGGTCCTCCCAGATTGATCTGTCTGGGAACGATTGGCTTTTTCTTTTTAGGGGATTCAACAAGAATCACCTTTCCCTTGTCAAGTTTCTTCTGTGGCTGAGCCTCTTGCTCAGCCACCTGTTCTTCTGCAGCAGGTGCTGCTTCTATTTCTTTAATCCCCTTTCCTTTATGTTGCATAGGAGAGGGTTGTTGTATTCTTGATGGAGGTGAGGAATGAGCTGGTGATAGGGGAGGGGATGGAACGTCAAGAGACTCAGTAGCAGAGCTACTTGGGGACGTCTCCCTAGCAGTAGGTTTTGATGTTCCTCCTTTCTCCAGCCTCTTGCCAATAGGCTCATTGTCCTCACTATCTTCCTCCTTGTCAGAGAGGGTGATGGGCTTCTCAGAGGATACTCCCTCTCCCCTTTTTGTGGCTGCTCTTAGTTCACTATAGCTGAAGCTTTTCAAATTGGAAGATTGCAAGATCTCACCCTCACTTCTTGAAGTGACAGATATGGAGGCTGATGAGTTGGTGCTATTTGAGCTGATGTCATGGCCACTCCTGTTTACACTTCTAGAAGTGAACCCTACATCAATGCCAAGAAAATCAGCTTAAGAATGACTCAATCACCATCATTGGCCTTATAACAAAAACAAAATAAACAAAGTCATCACTCATAATACCAAATTTACATGGATAGATGGACTTCCACAAAACCCCATAATTATCCTTATGTTGTCTTAACAAGAATTTCCCTCGGACTCGGATTACAGTTTGGAGGAATTATCTTACAGAAAACATTACCTCTGATCAGTTTGGAATGGGGTTATCTCTTTTTAAAAAGAATTTGGGTGAGAAGATATTTTCATGTGTAGATGGTTATCTTTTTTTTTCTTTCCAATAAAAAATACAAACAAAACGTAACATAACCATTTTCTAATCCGACAAGTAAGCCAAAATCGTAATATTGATGATGCACTCTCAAGGTTTTTTTTTTGGTGGGATGACAAAAGTATTTCTGGCTGATGTAAAAATATTTTGTCCGCCACATATACATTTTTTTATCAGAATCTAATATTGGATCTTGATTTTCAAAAAAATCGGCAAATTTTGGTGAATATGTATGTGTCTGTAGTTGATATATCTTTTTATCACAGCTATAGAAAAACTAAACCCATAATTTTTATGCTAAAAATGTAAATTGTGATATTTGAACTTTGGATTTTTTATCATATATTTGCAAATTTTAAATATTTTTTATTAAAACAAGGGTAAAAATCAAATATTTTTTCAATCAATCTGGAAAGAAAACTATCCATAAAGTTAACAACTTTAACTCTGTGAAAATCAATCCCATATTCATTTCCAAACCCCAACAGAACCAAAAATCTGGAGAATAATTAGCTCATTCACATATTGACAGAAAACAAATATATATATATATATATATATATATATATATATATATATATATATATATGAAGATGCAAGTCAAAAAGAAGAAGGTGACCTGTAATGGAAGGGCTCGCAGCCTTAATGCAATTGCTAAAGCAAGCACCCATCAACAAAATCACCCCTATAAACGAAGATTTCAAAGGTTAAGGCTTTCAAATGCAAGCAAAAAAAAAAGTGTCAAACTTCAAAGGGTGAAAAGGCAAGTTTGCAAAAATGGGGTGGATAAAAAGAGCAACAACCACAGAATGAAATGCAAACAAAACAGAAGAAAAAGAAATCACTTGGCTTAAGGCAGATCCTAGTGATTGCGCACTGAATAGGTGAGATTTCAGAAACCTTTTTACAAGTCTTGATGATTTGGATGTTGACGAGAAGGATCAGGGAAGCAAGGGTCAAAAGAGGAAATTTGGTCACTTTTTTAATGGAGTCTATAATTTTCGTAGCCTTTTTGATCCTGGTTGTGAAAGGGTTTAGAGTGTGTACCTTAGTGGTTTAACCCTTTATTTATAGCGGATTTTTGGGCCTCTTAGCAATATTGGGCTCAATAGCTGTTTGGATAGGATCATCATTAATAGAAGATCCCTTCCAATTAATTATAGGATTAATGTATAAGATAATTTTATTTCTTACACACACACACAAATATATATATATATATATATATATGTATATATATAAATCTGTGGGACCCTCCCAATTAATTATACGATTAATGTATGAGACAATTTTATCTCTTATATATACATAAATATAAGTACGTGAGACCCATTTAAGGTCATTTAAAGAGAAAAGAGAGAGAAAAAAAATGGGTCACAAACTTTTATATGTTTGGAAATTATCTCATGTAACATGAGAAATATTAATCTCTATAATTGTATATATTAAGATAAGAGTTTTTTTCATATCTCTTAAAAAATGTTAAATAAAAAGTAAATATATTTCATATTTGATAATAAAAATTAGTTTGTTTACAAAAAAAAAAAATCGATTACATTTTTTTGAAAATAATATATTTATTAATAAAATTGGTCACAAATAATTAAAATTATTTAATGGATGATATACTAATGTACTAATAACAAATAATAATGATGAAATAATGACTTTTTCATTG
This sequence comes from Gastrolobium villosum, assembly GCA_032173675.1. NCBI lineage: Eukaryota > Viridiplantae > Streptophyta > Magnoliopsida > Fabales > Fabaceae > Gastrolobium > Gastrolobium villosum. Next base: position 14,439 of record JAVKPL010001852.1, on the reverse strand, counting down.
CTTTATTTCAAAAAGAAAAGATTACTAAATTACAAGTACATGAAAATTATTTTTCAATCTAATAGTAAAAGATCAGGGTATGTTAGAATCCTAATATTAGCCAGGCGCCAGCATGCATTTATACATAAAATCTTGGTCACGCGTTTTATTGCTACTCTCTTTCATATAAATAATAATTAATATCATAACTAATGTATATGATTACCTTATCGATTTTTGTAAATTAAAAATGATAAATTTATTGTAATAATGACAATTTGATGATTGTTTTTATTTTCCTTTAATCCTTACCAAAAAAATTCAAATATTTGATTTCATTAAAGTCGGATAAGTAATATGATGCATAATTCACACAATTGTTTAAATGCTAGAGAAATTTGCGAAACGTTGTGATTGTTGTGTTATGATTCTGATATTTTTCTCATTGATTAATCAATATACCGTTAAAAATTTGGCTGCTTCTGAATTGAATATCACGAAATTTATGCAAAATCTTTTTTTTATTTTCAAATTACAAATTTATATAAACTTTGACTCGTAAAGAGATTAAGGATTACAACATATTTCATACCAATTATCATAAACATACAATCATGCTAGCACATACAAGAAATTCAACATGAGAGAAAATTTAATCTAGTCATACCACCATAGTGACCTAAGTCAAATTGCTATGCTCAACAATTCTACAATTTCATCATTAATAGAAAATTCCCTTTTCTAAATGTGGGTTGCTTAATAGGATATCATTAAATAAATATTTTTCCTTTTGTGTGTCATTCTAAATATAATTTTGTCATCATAAAACCTTTTTTATTTTTTTTTCTTTTTCTTCCTATTTCTTGCTTTTTGTCTTTTTGGAAAAATATAATAAAAGGATTATTTACCAAAGTTAAATTACAATTGTTAATGATAAATTTATTAATTAATTATATGAACAATAAAATGATTAATAAAAGATCATTTTGGATTTCCAATAGAAATATTAATGCATTTGTATACATAAAATCAATGGTTAACGGTTTATATAATTCTTCTTTTTTTCATATTTCAAATTACTAAATTACATACATGAATTATCAATCTAATAGTAGGATAGCAATGTTATAATAAAGATTAGCTTGCATTTATACATAAAATCTTGGTCACGCGTTTTAGTTCTCTTTCATATAAATAATAATTAATATCATAACTAATGTATATGATTACCTTATCGAAGTTTTTGTAAATTAAAAATGATAAATTTATTGTAATAATGACAATTTGATGATTGTTTTTATTTTCCTTTAATCCTTACCAAAAAAATTCAAATATTTGATTTCATTAAAGTCGGATAAGTAATATGATGCATAATTCGCACAATTGTTTAAATGCTAGAGTCATTTGCGAAACGTTGTGATTGTTGTGTTATGATTTCGATATTTTTCTCATTGATTAATCAATATACCGTTAAAAATTTGGCTGCTTCCAATGGTGAATTGAAAATTTATGCAAAATCCTTTTTTTATTTTCAAATTACAAATTTATATAAACTTTGACTCGTAAAGAGATTAAGGATAAAAACAAAGACAACATATTTCATACCAATTATCATAAACATACAATCAATGCTAGCACATACAAGAAATTCAACATGAGAGAACTCAAAATTCAATTTAATCTAGTCCGATCACCACCATAGTGACCTAAGTCAAATTGCTAAATGCTCAACAATTCTACAATGTGGGCTGCTTAGCTGTCCGGATAGGATCATCATCATTAATAGAAAATTCCCTTTCTGTTTGTGCTCCATATTTCTGCCTTCTAGAATGTGGGTTGCTTATCTGTCTGGATAGGATCATCATTAATAGAATATTCTCTTCCTGTTTGTGTGTCCTTTATCGGACCTTCTAGAATATAGGCCTTTGTCAGGTCCATAAAACCTTTTTTATTTTTTTTTCTTTTTCTTCCAATTTCTTGCTTTTTGTCTTTTTGGAAACCCGTAAACATTAATGCAGAGAATATAAATAGGAGAGAAATTTATTTACCAAAGTTATTATTTTTTGTTATTAATTTTTAATTGTTAATTTTCGTGAGACGGTTATAATTTATTGGATGATATTTATTAATTAATTATAAATTTTTAGTAATTATGAATAATAGATTAACGAAAATCAACGGTTAAGGTTTGATAATAAAATTTGGTAAACTTAATTGACGGTAAATATATCATGTCCCAATTAATTATAGGATTAATATATGAGATAATTTTTTCTCTTATTTATATATATATATATATAAGTGTGTGTGACCCATGTAAGGTCATGTAAAGAGAAAAGAGAGAATTTATAAATAAAAAAAAGAGAAAAAAGGGAAAAAAAAATAAGGGTCACAAACTTTTACATGTTTGGAAATTATCTCCTATGATATGAGAAATATTAATCTCTATAATTGTATACATTAGATATGAGTTTTTTTTTTCATATATCTTAAAAAGTGTTAAATATAAAGTAAATATTTTTCATATTTGATAAAGATACAAAATCGTTTGTTTACAACAAAAAAAATCGATTACATTTTTTTTTGAAATTAATATATTTTTTTAATAAAATTGGTCACAAATAATTAAAATTATTTAATGGGTGATATACTATTATACTAATAACAAATAATAATGATCAAATAATGACTTTTTCATTGCTTTATTTGAAAAAGAAAAGATTACTAAATTACAAGTACATGAAAATTATTTTTCAATCTAATAGTAGGATAGCGAGATCAGGGTATGTTAGAATCCTAATAAAGAGATTAGCGGGACTGCCAGGCGCCAGCATGCATTTATACATACAATCTTGGTCACGCGTTTCAAAATACTCTCTATCATATAAATAATAATTAATATCATAACTAATGTATTTTATTACCTTCGCTCATCAGCAGCATCATCAACAAGTGTTTTTAATTCTAAAGTTGGTCATCAGATGAGGGAAAAGATCGTATTTTGTCATCAAAATGGGCTTAGATGGGAACAAATTATCTTCCCATCAAACACCCCAAAACTAAATTGTTGGTTGTCCTCAAACAACTCAGAAATAGTGTCTTACCAGCTTTAGTTCATACAGATCAGCATCCTTCAGAAATCTAAAGTTTAAATTCACTTCACTTTTCCTATTTCAAGCATTCAGAGTAAGAATAAGAATGATTAATCATTGACTTTGTGTTTCATGCCATTGATTATTCAAATTTTACAGCCACAATACCATAACTGAAATCTATGAACCAAACAGTTTGAACAAAGAAAAAATTTCCATTTCAAAAATAAATTAAATTTACACTAGGGAACGGAAAAGAAAACAAATGTAAAGTACTGAAAGCGAAATAAAACTAAACAAATATGAGGGTTTTCTCCTTTTCACTGGGGACCTCTTTTGTCCAACTTGGTATCCTCTCCAGCACTTGTCACAGCCTCTCTAGTAGCATTAGTTTCCTCCTGTGTAGGTGGTCTTCTCCTGAGCTGATCTCTCAATCTTCTTACTTCAGCTTCAAGAAGCCATTTCTCAGTGTGCTTCTGTAGATCACTAATTACTGCAACGAGGTGATCAATGGTGGATCTCATCATTATCGTACCATTACGAATTTGCACAAGCTGCGCCTCAACATCCCACATTCTGAGTTCCAGCAGGTAAATTCTTCCCTCCAGGTACGTTCCAAAGGCCTTGAGGGCTTCTTTGGTTTCTTTTCGTTCTTCAGAATTTTTGAGGAGGAGTTTCCTAAGCTGTAGTTCAGCTCTAGTGTTGTGCAGGGAATGAGCATGCGTCAGGGAGTCAGATGCTTTTTTGATTTCGTCCCTGACAACTTGCAAAGTTGGTGCAGAGGGGGCAGCACTGATGTCTTTGATGCTGGCTTTAATAATGTCGATAAGCTGCTCTCTGTCTTCCTTCTGTTGTTCTTGGAATTTGATGAAGGAAGATGAGAGTTGGTCCAACCCGTTCCTTAGAGCCTTAAGCTCTTCAGTGGTATCTGTCAAATCAATCTGAGGAACAGATTGTTTTTCAGGAAGCAACTTTTTCATCTTTTTCCCCATCATTTTAAAAATCTCAGCAATCCCAATTTGTGATTTTTTTCTTGATGCAATGGGGGAAGCTGGTTTATTTTTCTGCTGCTGGTTGTTGTTGGAAGCAGCTGGAGGTTCTTCAAGTGCTTGCCTGATTATTACATCTTTTGTCTTGGAAGAATAGGGGGCTGATGTAGTTTGTCCCTCCATCAGTGGAGGTACTTCCAAGCCTTCCTTTTCTACTAGAGCCCTAGCAAGGGCCTCGTCCCCAGTTATGTCAGGACGGATGACAGGATAAGAGAGTGGTCCTCCCAGATTGATCTGTCTGGGAACGATTGGCTTTTTCTTTTTAGGGGATTCAACAAGAATCACCTTTCCCTTGTCAAGTTTCTTCTGTGGCTGAGCCTCTTGCTCAGCCACCTGTTCTTCTGCAGCAGGTGCTGCTTCTATTTCTTTAATCCCCTTTCCTTTATGTTGCATAGGAGAGGGTTGTTGTATTCTTGATGGAGGTGAGGAATGAGCTGGTGATAGGGGAGGGGATGGAACGTCAAGAGACTCAGTAGCAGAGCTACTTGGGGACGTCTCCCTAGCAGTAGGTTTTGATGTTCCTCCTTTCTCCAGCCTCTTGCCAATAGGCTCATTGTCCTCACTATCTTCCTCCTTGTCAGAGAGGGTGATGGGCTTCTCAGAGGATACTCCCTCTCCCCTTTTTGTGGCTGCTCTTAGTTCACTATAGCTGAAGCTTTTCAAATTGGAAGATTGCAAGATCTCACCCTCACTTCTTGAAGTGACAGATATGGAGGCTGATGAGTTGGTGCTATTTGAGCTGATGTCATGGCCACTCCTGTTTACACTTCTAGAAGTGAACCCTACATCAATGCCAAGAAAATCAGCTTAAGAATGACTCAATCACCGTCATTGGCCTTATAACAAAAACAAAATAAACAAAGTCATCACTCATAATACCAAATTTACATGGATAGATGGACTTCCACAAAACCCCATAATTATCCTTATGTTGTCTTAACAAGAATTTCCCTCGGACTCGGATTACAGTTTGGAGGAATTATCTTACAGAAAACATTACCTCTGATCAGTTTGGAATGGGGTTATCTCTTTTTAAAAAGAATTTGGGTGAGAAGATATTTTCATGTGTAGATGGTTATCTCTTTTTTTTTCTTTCCAATAAAAAATACAAACAAAACGTAACATAACCATTTTATAATCCGACAAGTAAGCCAAAATCGTAATATTGATGATGCACTCTCAAGGTTTTTTTTTTGGTGGGATGACAAAAGTATTTCTGGCTGATGTAAAAATATTTTGTCCGCCACATATACATTTTTTTATCAGAATCTAATATTGGATCTTGATTTTCAAAAAAATCGGCAAATTTTGGTGAATATGTATGTGTCTGTAGTTGATATATCTTTTTATCACAGCTATAGAAAAACTAAACCCATAATTTTTATGCTAAAAATGTAAATTGTGATATTTGAACTTTGGATTTTTTATCATATATTTGCAAATTTTAAATATTTTTTATTAAAACAAGGGTAAAAATCAAATAGTTTTTCAATCAATCTGGAAAGAAAACTATCCATAAAGTTAACAACTTTAACTCTGTGAAAATCAATCCCATATTCATTTCCAAACCCCAACAGAACCAAAAATCTGGAGAATAATTAGCTCATTCACATATTGACAGAAAACAAATATATATATATATACATATATATTAAGATGCAAGTCAAAAAGAAGAAGGTGACCTGTAATGGAAGGGCTCGCAGCCTTAATGCAATTGCTAAAGCAAGCACCCATCAACAAAATCACCCCTATAAACGAAGATTTCAAAGGTTAAGGCTTTCAAATGCAAGCAAAAAAAAAAGTGTCAAACTTCAAAGGGTGAAAAGGCAAGTTTGCAAAAATGGGGTGGATAAAAAGAGCAACAACCACAGAATGAAATGCAAACAAAACAGAAGAAAAAGAAATCACTTGGCTTAAGGCAGATCCTAGTGATTGCGCACTGAATAGGTGAGATTTCAGAAACCTTTTTACAAGTCTTGATGATTTGGATGTTGACGAGAAGGATCAGGGAAGCAAGGGTCAAAAGAGGAAATTTGGTCACTTTTTTAATGGAGTCTATAATTTTCGTAGCCTTTTTGATCCTGGTTGTGAAAGGGTTTAGAGTGAGTACCTTAGTGGTTTAACCCTTTATTTATAGCGGATTTTTGGGCCTCTTAGCAATATTGGGCTCAATAGCTGTTTGTATAACACCTCGCAATTCTAAATTAAGTAATTAAAGTATTAAGTGAGTAATCAAGTGATGGATTAGTGAAAATCCCAAAGGATAGGCCGAAATACAAAGAAAGGGCAAAACGGTAATTAGCCAACACGTAACCCTAGGAAGATAAAAATTGAGTAGAAGGTCTCATATGATAAAAATAAGCCTGGAAATGGATTCAGAACGAAAAATTGAGTGGATAGGCAAGTTTCAGAAAAATCAGTGAATAGTGTTTTTCGCGGGTAAAAATACCGCAGTAAGATTGCATCGTAAAACGTGCCAGTGGAATTTTGAGCTCTAGGTTTCAAATATGAGTTATAAATGGTTTATAGAGTTAGAAAATATGAATTTTGATAAATTTTGATGGAATTAAGTCTGTTTGGGGAAGCGTGCCAACAACGCGCGCAATAGCGTAAAATAGTGTTTTCTCCGAATAACCGGAAAACTCCGGATTCATCTGATCAAGTGTAATTAAGGGACAATGGTCAATGTTAAAAATTAGAGTTTCTAAATAAGTTTTGAAATTATGGACGTTTAGTGAAATCGGAGGGAAATTCGGATGAATTTTAAATCGCGTGAGGTGGCGGTGGGACCCACCCCACTTAAACCACTTAAGACACATGTCATTTGTACTATTCATCATCATCTTCTTTCCCTCTCCCCTTGCAAACCCGCAGCCCCTTCATGAAAAACACATCTTTGCTTCAAATTTTCATTTCATCATAACTTAGTCATTTTAACACCAAATCAAGTGATTCTTGTGTTGAAACTTGATGGAAAACACCTTCTGAATCCATTGGTAGCCTTGTTTAGCCTTGAAAGTGAGTGTGTGAGGAGATCTAGCCCCATTTCAGTTGCGGTTTTGTGAGGATTTTTGATGTTCATGAAGCTTTTTCATGCTCCAATGGTGGAGTATGCTTAGGTGGAGCCATATACCGTGCATTTGGGTGAGTTATTTCAACATTTCATTGGTTGGTTTTTGAGTTTTGATTATGGACCCTAAAGAGGGATTTTGTGATATGTTGTGTTAGAGAGCTCAAATGGAAAATGTCTATTAGATGATAATGTCTTAGAATGATGCATTAAAGCTAGAAATGCAATAAAAATTATTGAGGAAAAAAGTGGATTTTTAACTTAGTGAAATTTTTGGGTGTCAAACTTTGAATTTTGAAAATGTGATGTGTGAGTGTATTGGTGAGTTGTTGTATGATTGTATGATGATATAATAGGATGATATGAGGTGTGGAGTTGTTAAAATTGATGTGAATTCCTTGGATGTGAATTAGTGAGCAAATCGGCCTTTAGGCAAAAAGAGGTAAAATGATATTGTGTAAATTGCATGGATGATGTTTCATGCTTTAAATGGTAATTAGATGGGTTGTGTTGTGATTGTAAAGTGGAAGAATCAATGAAAAATAATGAGTGGTGTCATTTGGCATAAAAGAGCCTAGAGTGAAAGATTTAGCAAACGATGCGTAAAAGACGTAAAACGGAGAAACGACGATTGAATTAGCCTTTTGGCAACCTATTGAAGTGTAATAAAATGAGAAAGAAAATTTAGAAAAATAAATCCCTAAATAACACTAATATGGCTGAACCACCAAGTGGGAAAAAGGGGGATTTTGGTGTTTTTACGTTTTGTCGTAATTTGACGTAAACTGACGGCTATGCATGGTTGTATAGGTTGCCGTACGTGGATATAAACTTGGAACAGTGAAACAGTGGATTGCCCTTGGTTTTGAATCAAGTGGATTGAGGTAAGTGATGTGGTTTACACATGATATGTTGAAATTCATGAGTGGATTCAAAGTTCTAAGTGTGTGGAATGGTCCTCTGTGTAGGCGTTCCCTGTGAATCAAGCTGTAAGTGGAGTTCTGCGGAGCTCAGTGGAAGGAAAAAGAAAGGTAACCTCTTGGTACTGGGGCTTGTTCCCCTTTTGTGTTCCACCTTGCTAGTTGATGGCAACGGTAGGAAGTGTGTATGAGTAGTGTAGAACAGCATGAGCATGCATGTGCATTATCACAGTGGGTACTTATGTACCAGATCTCTGGCCAGTAGATATTTTTAGCCTTCGGGCAAGTGTTTCCGGACTGCCACTGGATAGGTCTCCGAGAGGGAGTTCCAGTTGACCCAGGGTCGTGGTGTGTTATCCGGATAGGAGCACACTAGGTTGTCTCGGGTGTATATGGTTGGAAGGGGTATCTTGGTGGGTTGTTCTATGAACACGCCAGGGGTAGTACCCATAGGCGTATAGCCGAGGACATGGCGTGGTATTGGTAGCTACCATCCCGCATGTCGTAGTTGTTCTGATATATTCCCCCTTTCTCTAAATCCCTTGCTTTATCCCGTTTTATAACAGTGGTGTTGTTTTTATGCTATTGATATACATCGAAGTGAACCATTGGGCGGAGTTTTCTCCAGAACCTCTTGGTTACTGAGATATATCCGTATATCTCACCCCGTCTCGGGGCATTATTTCAGGATGTACCAGTGGATATGGAGCAGCGGGCAAGAAGCCCGCATGATGACGAGTGGAGCAGTGGTGCATAGTTTAGCTATCATGTCATTTTAGTTTATGGATTTATTTGACAAGTGAAGTGTAATATGTAAATATTTGTAGTTTAAAGTTAAAGTTGTAAATGTAAATGTAATCTAGTGTTGTAAATGTACCATGGATGTATGTAATATGATGGAAGGGCTTTAGGCCTATTGTAGATTTATGAGTATCTGCATTATGGTTTATGCATGAAATTGAATGTTAGTTATTAAAACTATAAAGGATTTAAAAGTAAACTGCTTATGTTTTACGTGTATAATGGATTGGGTTGTAAGTGCCCCAAGGCGTTGTTGGTCCTTGTGTGTGCCACTGATAGCAATTTCTATCAACACACGTGCAAGGAAAGAAAAGATACGTATATATCTCAACGGCAATTAGAGAATGCCGGCAACTCCAGAAAAGGTGAAGAAGGTTCAGAGTTTGTTACAACTAAATTGCATAAAAACAATGCTGTACCCTATTAACCGTATATAAGCAACAATTGGCAGGAAATTATCATATTGGGCTTTTAAAACAAAGCCCAACTTATTTAATCCTTTCTCCTTTGAATAAGCCTAATGGGCTTCTCTTCCACGCGGCCCAAGGTGTAACTTGGATCTCCTCACCGCGCAGCCCAAAGAGGTAGTCATCCTCAGCCACTTCTCTCTCTCACATAATCCTCCATCCATTGTGGTCTCCTCTTCACACGTTCCCCTCTCCTCTGTCGGCGCTCAACTTCTTCCCCAACCCTGCTTGTCGGTGGTTCTTCCTCCACCGCTTGATCCACCGCTAGATCTCTCCTTTGTAACTGGATCGCATCAGTTCCCCCACCCCTTAAAGTCACAATCTTGTCCTCAAGATTGAAGCTTGGGAAGGCTTGGCAAAGCTCAGCATGTGACACCCAGGTGGCGTCCTCCAAGGGAAGCCCTTCCCATTGAACCAAAAGCTGTAAAGTCTCCTCCTTTCCCAACGGCAAGACCCTTGTGCGAAGGATAGCGACTGGTTTTGTGAGCGGGTGGTTGTCCCAGCTCACCGGCGGTAGAGGCACGGCATGAAAGGTGGGATTTTGGCGATACGGTTTCAGTAGCGACACGTGAAACACCGGATGGATCCGGGATTGTTCGGGTAGTTGCAGGCGGTAGGCTACCGGACCCAAGCGTTCCGTCACCGGAAATGGCCCATAGAAGCGACGGCGGAGTTTCGAAAAAGAATGATTGCGCAAGGAGTTCTGGCGGTACGGTTGCAATTTCACAAGAACCTGATCTCCTACTGTGAACTGGACCTCTCTTCTCTTTTTGTCAGCTTGGGCCTTCATACGCTGACTGGTGCGGTGTAGATTCTCGCGCAGCTGACGGATGATGGTGTCGCGGCGGCTGAGCAAGGCATCGACTGCTTCAACGGATGTGGAATTTTCTTCATAAGGCTGTATCCCAGGAGGAAGTCGTCCGTAAACGGCCTGAAAGGGGGATGTCCCTATTGAGGAGTGGTATGCCGAATTGTAAGAAAACTCGGCCCACGGTAAGTAACGTGTCCATTCTTTTGGAGATTCCATCGTATAACAACGCAAATATTGTTCTAATCCTCTGTTCGTCACCTCTGTTTGGCCATCTGTCTCAGGGTGATTAGCTGTGCTGTAACATAACTTGGTCCCACTCAACCGAGCCAATTCCGCCCAAAACTTGCTCACAAAGATGCGATCTCTGTCAGAGATGATAGATCGTGGGACGCCATGTAATCGACAGATGCGATCGACGAAGGCGGTGGCTACCTTTGTTGCGGTGAAATTCGGAGGTAGTGCGACAAAGTGACTATACTTAGACAGGCGGTCAACTACCACCATGATCACGGTTTTTCCCTCTGACATTGGAAGGCCTATTATGAAGTCCATCGATAACTCTTCCCAAATAGCTTGAGGAATCGGAAGTGGTTGGAGCAATCCTGCTGGCGATAAGGGCTGATATTTTGTGACTTGGCAAACAGGGCAAGTCCGTACAAACTCCTGGATATCCATCTTCATCTTCGGCCAATAGTACATTGGTATTACTCGGTGCAAGGTCTTGCGCACTCCTCCATGTCCTCCCATGAGCGACGAGTGAAACTCATGAAGTATCGCAATGCGGAGATCCGAGTCCGAGGCTATTACAATTCGGCCTTTAAAGTAAACCAGGCCTTCTCTATAACTGTAATGCTCATACCCTGCTATCCCTTGCTCAATGTTCTCTTTTAATTGTACCAGTTCTTTTTTTTTTTGAACTTCTGCCTTAATCTGATGCAGCAGGGTGCTACTGACTGTGGTGATGAGCATGGCTGTGCTGAGCGCTATGTCGGACTGCTGTCCATCCTCAGGAATCCGCGAGAGAGCATCGGCTACTTTGTTTCCAGCTCCCGGAACATACTCAATGGTATAATCGAAGCCCAAGAGTTTAACCAGGAAACGTTGTTGCTCGGGTGTTTGAATCACCTGCCCCATCATTTCTCGGAGACTTTTCTGATCTGTCCTGATGATGAAAGGTCCTCCCAACAAGTACTGCCGCCACTTGGCGACTCCTTCGGTAATGGCGAACATCTCCCTCACATAAGTCGAGGCTTGCTGCATCTTCGGATTAAGCTTCTTGCTGAAGTAAGCGATCGGTTTATTGTCTTGGCTCAGCACTGCTCCGATGCCAATTCCAGATGCATCAGAAGTTAATACAAAAGTCTTATTGAAGTCTGGAAGAGCCAGAATTGGAGGATTGGATAATCTGTGTTTCAGTGTTATCATGGCCTGCTCAGCCTCCTTGTTCCAGCCGAAAGCATTCTTGTGGAGTAGGGCTGTTAAAGGAGCTGCAATTTGAGAGAAACCGCGGACGAATTTTCGGTAGTAACCAGCGAGTCCAAGGAAACCGCGAAGTTGCTTGATAGTGGCCGGTCTAGTCCAATCCTTAATAGCTTGAATTTTCCCAGCGTCTGGCCGCACTCCGTGAGCATCAACAATGTGCCCGAGGTATTCCACCTCCCCTTGGGCAAAAGCACACTTGGACCGCTTGGCATAAAGGTGGTGCTGTCTCAAACACTCTAGAACCTGCCGAAGATGATCCACGTGTTCTTCCACTGATTTACTATAAACCAGTATATCGTCAAAGAAGACGATGACAAATTTGCGCAAAAATTCCTGCAAAACAGAGTTCATAATGCCTTGGAACGTGGCTGGGGCGTTAGTCAGTCCAAATGGCATAACAACAAATTCATAATGTCCATGGTGGGTTCTAAAAGCGGTCTTATATATGTCGGAGGGAGCCATCCGGATTTGGTGATAACCGGAGCGCAAATCCATCTTTGAAAAAATCAAGGATCCGGCTAACTCATCGAGCATTTCATCTACTGTTGGTATTGGGAACCGGTTGGGAACGGTTACTTGATTTAATGCTCGATAATCAACACAGAATCTCCACGTACCGTCTTTCTTTTTAACCAACAAGACGGGCGAAGAGAATGGGCTCAAGCTAGGCCTAATTACTCCGGTATGTAACATCTCCTGCACCATTTTTTCAATTTCTGCTTTTTGAAAGTGTGGATACCGATAAGGTCTCACGTTTACCGCCTTTGCTCCAGGTACTAGATGAATCTTATGGTCTTCCCTGCGAACCGGTGGCAGTTGCTGCGGAGTTTCAAATATATCTTCGTACTCCTGTAGCACTACTTGTATTAAGGGGTGATGAGTCTCATTCTGCTCGGTCTCCTGAATTTCGCCACTGTGGATGGCTTGCAACTGATAGCAAGTGGCAACAGCATCTGAATGTGCCAGCTTGCGCAGTTGATGCAATTCAATGGATTCAACCTGCAACTTTTGTTCCCCTTGGAGCTCGATCATCTCCCCATTGCGTGCAAATTTCAGAGTCAAGTCCTTGTAGTTGGTAGTAACATCCCCAAATTCGGACATCCACTGCACCCCCAAGACTACATCCGCTCCTTGAATGGGCAGGACGAATAGTTCGGGAACAAATTCATACCCCTGTAGTCCAAGTCTGACTCCTCTGCACACTCCTTTACATCCCAAGCTTTCCCCACTGCCTACCAGCACCTTGAACTGGGGAATGGGTTGAACCTCTAAACCCAGAAACCGAACCAATCTTTCTTGTACAAAATTGTGAGTGGACCCGCCATCAACCAGTACTTGCACAGTTTTCTTATTGATGATCCCCTTTAATCTCAACGTACGTGATGAATATTGGCCGTCCATGGCATGTAAGCTAATACCTGGTACCTCTTCCTCGCCCCCAATCTTTTCATTATCCACCTCCAACTCCTCCTCGGTCTCTATTTCCTCATCATTCCCTATCATTAATAGGAATACTTGTCCCTTGCATACATGATTTCTATTAAACTTTTCATCACAGTAGTAACACAAACCCTTCTCTCTTTTGTCTGCCATTTCTGCAGGTGACAGCTTCTTGATTGGAATAGTACTTTTGTTGAGAGTCGTCTGGTTTGCTGGATTGTTAACCATTCCCCTGGAAGGAGTTGGTAATAATCCCATTTGGTTTGCTGCTACATTATTACCATACCCCTTCAAGCTGGAGAAACGATTTGGCACTCGGTCGTTGAATTTGTCTTCAACCACTTTGGCCAACTCCAGGGCATTTTCTAAGGAAATGGGCAAATGCAGGCGAACCTCTTTTCGGATCTCAGCTTTGAGCCCTGATTCGAAATAACTCTGCAAGGTAAGGTCATCAATACCCGTAATCTGATTTGCAAGTTTCTCAAACCTCTTCTGATACTCTTCAACTGAGGTGGTTTGTTGTAACCTCCCTAATTCTCCTCTTAGATCCCGATATTTGGACGGTCCAAATCTGGATCTCAGTGCTGTAACAAATGCTTCCCATGTTGTAAGCCTGTGATTTCTTTCCATCCAATGGAACCACTCCTCCGCCGATCCATCCATTTGGAAGGCAGTAAGCGCGAGTTTATCAGCATCAGATAAGTTGTGGAATCCGTAGAATTGTTGAATTTTGTGAATCCACGGCTCCGGATTCCCATCCGAAAATCGAGGTACAGTAAACTTAACTGATTTGTATGCATTATTACCGAAAAATGTCCCTAATCCAGCGTCACTGCTAGATCCTCCCTTTGCTTCTGCTTTTCCTTTTGCCTTTTGATCTAGTTTTGCCTCCATGACTGTTAATTTCAAGTTCATGTTCTGTAACAGTTCTCCGATTACGCTAAATTGCTCTTCATGCCTGGAAATCTTGGCTAGACATTCCTCCATCAAATTCGCCTTCACTGTTGAACGAGTTCCCTCCGCCATTGCAGTTGATCGGAAGTTTCTCTCAATGAAAGCACCAAATTGATAGCAATTTCTATCAACACACGTGCAAGGAAAGAAAAGATACGTATATATCTCAACGGCAATTAGAGAATGCCGGCAACTCCAGAAAAGGTGAAGAAGGTTCAGAGTTTGTTACAACTAAATTGCATAAAAACAATGCTGTACCCTATTAACCGTATATAAGCAACAATTGGCAGGAAATTATCATATTGGGCTTTTAAAACAAAGCCCAACTTATTTAATCCTTTCTCCTTTGAATAAGCCTAATGGGCTTCTCTTCC
>JAVKPL010001851.1:0-17370 GCA_032173675.1 Gastrolobium villosum | reverse complement strand
ATGTTTTAGAAGAAGATATGGTGAGATATCCTTCACAGTATTTACCATCTGATTTTTATCCAAAGAAACTTGTCATATGCAAGCTAACGGGTAATTGCTTTACGTCGCCCATGTTATTGAAGGCAAGTGTAACGAGTTCATTTCTCTTATCTTGTGTATTAATAAATATTGATTTGATTTTTATTCCTACGCTTATCCTTTTTTTTGTTGTGTGTGTGTGCAGAAGTGTGTAAATATGAGAGTTTTGAATTTTGACTATTGTGGAGGTTTAACAGAGATACCTGATGTATCTGGTTTACCAAATTTAGAAGAATTATCATTTAAGCATTGTAAGAATTTAACTACAATTCATGATTCAGTTGGGTTGCTGGATAAACTTAGAATATTGGATTGTTCGGGTTGCACAGAGCTTCCAGCTTTTCCTCCCTTGAAGTTGATTTCCCTTGAAGATCTCAATCTTACTGAATGTTCAAGTCTTGAAAGTTTTCCAGAAATATTAGGAGAGATGAAAAATATAAAATCTCTCTACTTGCATGGAACTTCCATAAAAGAATTGCCATCTTCATTTGAAAATCTTTCCGGGCTTCGAGAATTACATGCAAAATATTGTGGAATTGTTCAGTTACCAAGTAGCATTGTCAAAATGCGAGAACTGGCTGTGATTGTGGGTTTCGGATGGAAAATGGGTTCACTTCCAAAAGTAGGCTCAATGGTGTCTTCAAACATAGAACGTCTCGAACTCAATATGTGCAACTTGTTAGATGAATTTCTTGTAATTGGTCTCACCTGGTTTGCTAATGTGAAAGATTTAAGCCTCTCGTCCAATAAATTCACAATTATTCCTGAATGCATCAAAGAATGTCACCTTTTAAGGAAGCTTAATTTGGATTATTGCGAGCGTCTTCGAGAAATTAGAGGGATTCCGCCAAACTTAAAACATTTCTCTGCAATAGAGTGCTCATCCCTGAGTTCCGAGTCTATAAGCAAGTTACTGGATCAGGTTTTGTTTTTTATTTATGTATTTGATATGATGATTGATTGATAGTGTAGTTGATGTTGCTAAACTTATGAATATTATTTATGAATAACAGAAACTGCATGAGGCTGGAAACACCAGGTTTTATTTTCCTGGAACTGGAGAGATTCCAAAGTGGTTTGAGGGCCGCAGTAAGGGACGGTCAATTTCATTCTGGTTTCGTAACAAGTTCCCTGCAATAGCTCTCTGTCTTCTTACCCTCCATTATGATCTTCCCACTCTGACCATTAATGGCAACAAATGCTTCAGAGCTGGTTGGACTGACAAGATGGTAAAAAATCATACATATATTTTTGGAATGCAAAAGAGAGAACCTGAAGATATTGACCTGGATGAAGTGCCTATAAAAAAAGAATGGAACCATGCGAAGTTTAAATGTGGACCCAGCCAAATCCTTAAAAACGACCAGATCGGAATCCACGTATTCAAAGAGAAAAGTAGCATGGAGGATATTCGATTCACTAATCCTTATTGGAGGAGACATGTGGAACCTGAATCCGATTCAGAGGATGATGATTCTGACAGTGAAGAATCACTTGTTAAATTCCCTGGGTTCAACATCCAGCCTTTTGAAGATCCAATGTGTAGTCGGAGTCTGATCGACGAAGAACCTGAGTGGGAGAATATTACACGAAGACAAAGGGTCAGAAAAAGGAAAGAACCTTTGTGGATGTAGTCGGAGTCTGAGCGACGAAGAACCTGATTTGGAGATGTTACACGAAGACAATTGGTCAGAAGAAGGAAAGAACCTTTGTCGATGCAGGATTATGTGAAGTAGGGACACGTGTTCAGTTTTATATTCATGAGCAGTTAGGACAGTTGTTAGGTAGTTGAGTTGGTATGTTGTATCGTTGAAAATTGGTTGCGTTGTATTGTTGGGTCAAAAGGGTCAGTATGGGTCTCTGTAATAGGTTGGGGTGTATTTTGGACATGCAGTATAAATTTAAAAGGAAGGAAAAATATATTTAGTTCTTGCTCTGGAACCCAGCTCTATCAGAACGAAGCAATGCAGTTGATGGAATCCAAGTATTCAAACAGAAAATAGCATGGAGGATATTCTATTCACTGATCCGTATACAAACAGAAAATTAGATGATGATCTCAATAGTTCAGATTAACAAAAGCGCCAGTTGCTGAAAAAGCATGGATTCGTGGACATGGAAATTTCTGAAACACGATTTGTACAACAGCCACAACGTATTTGGTAGATTTAAAGGTAAAGATTTTAAATGGTTCTAATATTAAGTGCTTCCTTTTGCTTATGGTGATAGTTTTACTTAAACTATCATAATATAGTGATATTTGTTATCATAAAAGCTGCCATTGGCTCCTAAGTAGTCATAATCATGGTTAATTATCCTGTAACTTACTGTCTCCTATTTTTCAATGTGACAAATGGACAAGAATTGACTGATGAACTTGGGATCTTGAAATTGAAATCTAGCAATTTTGATTTGTGTGTTTTATAGTTCTTCAAATTTGAAAAATGTCAACACTCTTTTCTTTTCTTTTCTTTCTTTCCCCCTTAACTACTCCTATTCTGTTTTACTTCCTCAATGTGCAACCAAATTGTGGTTTGAAATAACAAACAATTGTTCATGAACTCAGTGACATATCCTTCATGTTTCTTGTGGTGCCAACTGTGATAAATGTAGTCTATTGAAAAGCTCTGATATGTGTCTAGATACATCTTTTTTAGTTAGTTGTGATTCTGATACTTTTCCTTCCTACAGAAGAAGCATTCATTTTTTATTACGTTGGTAGAATCAATCTATTTTTAGTGTCTTCATTTATTTACTGGCCTTTACTAAGTTGTTGCTTGTTAGGCCTCTAGGCTGTTGCTCTAAGTTTGCCCGCAGAAGCATAGGGTGCCAAGCAAATGAGAAGACAGAAAATAACTATTCCATGATTGAACACTCTTGGAAAAAACAGATTGCATTCAATAGAAGCTTTTTAATCTATCGTATTCTTTTTTGCTTCAAATGGCTAATAATCTGTACCCATTCTTATAATATAGCTTGTCTTCTTTTAGACAGATAACACATAAACAAGGTGAAATTTGCAATTCAAAATACAGGGAAAAGAATGCATTGGATCACTAAGTCCCTTTCATTGGACATCCTGTGTAACACTAACATAACATGTAATTGTATTTCAAGGAGAAAAAAATTAACTTGAAGAAACAAGTATACATTAACTTAATGTGTAGTGCAGCTCATGGAAAAAGGACAGAAGAACATTGCTAAATTGTGAGGGCATGACAAGGTGCGAGATTCATTGATGGGAGAGTGAGCAGTGGACCTTCAATATTAGCCATATGAACTGCTTGCTAATTTGTAGACTCAGAATCTGATCCACTTACCCCCATGTTTGATTACTGTATTTGCAGTGATGGTTTCTGCCATGCTATATCTGCTGCCTTGCTATCTTGGGCTACGTTTGATAGTGATGGAGGAGATTGAATCTGTGTGTTGATACCAATAATTTCTACTCAGTTTGGTTATATATGCAAAAAATTGTGTTATATGGGAACTACCACTGATAAAATTGTTTGAAGAACTTCTATGGTAAAAGCCTTGATGAAAATTAACTTAATTTACATGTGTTCTTACTTCTTAGAGTAGCAAGTATAATTATGTATACCTTGGAGTTGCAAATCTTTGAAAATAGAAAATAATAAGGGTTGATACACGTAGTCAAGTCTTCTGCATAACTATGGCTTGTGTTTGATGTTCATGTTTTTCACTTTAATAAGTAATATGTAATTCTACCATAAGTCATCATTGAAACTGATAGTCTTCTCTGGCGTGCCTTTCCCTAACATTTTTATATATTAAAAAAAAAAGTGAAAACAAGATGATATTTTTGTAATTATCTTTGAAGAACTTCTATGGTAAAAGCCTTGATGAAAATTAACTTAATTTACATGTGTTCTTACTTCTTAGAGTAGCAAGTATAATTATGTATACCTTGGAGTTGCAAATCTTTGAAAATAGAAAATAATAAGGGTTGATACACGTAGTCAAGTCTTCTGCATAACTATGGCTTGTGTTTGATGTTCATGTTTTTCACTTTAATAAGTAATATGTAATTCTACCATAAGTCATCATTGAAACTGATAGTCTTCTCTGGCGTGCCTTTCCCTAACATTTTTATATATTAAAAAAAAAAGTGAAAACAAGATGATATTTTTGTAATTATCCATGAAAATTATCCACTAAAAATAGTAGATAATTTTCATGGATAATTACGAAAATTATCCACTAAAAATAGTCTTCTCTGACCTATACAACAACTGCTTCTTTCATATTCACATACTTGCACATTTTTATTTAAGTCAAAAGTAATAAAAATTAGTTATAATAATAATTTTATTTTTTTGGTAAAGTAATAATAATTTTAACACTTGTTGGAGTCTAGCTAAAAATATAATAAAATGACTTGAAAACGGAAAATGAAACTTATTATACTCATTTTAGTAATTAAAATAATGAAAAAAACTCAAATGACTTTAATTTTAGATGGAGTTTGGTATCAGGATTATTTGTAAAAGCTTGGGAAAGTCACTTTGGATAAATTGAATTTTGACGTTTGGTTGCCAAAAAATGAAAATTATCATGGGAAAGTTTTTTTCCTAGATTTCCATATCCTATATAAAAGTTGATGCAAATCTCAACCAAAAAATACCACACATTTATTGGTATTCTTTCTTTCCCTGGCAAGAGGAAAATAAATCACGAATCATTTGACCAAAATAACCCAATCACAACCAAAAATACCTTCAAGATTTGGGAATATTTTAATTTGGTCCAGGATTATTACAAAATTAACATCTGGGTCAATTTTTTTCTTCCTTCTCTTTCCTCAACCTTTTCTCTCTTTTTCTCATCTTAGTCCCTTTGCTCCTTGAGCAGACAAACTTGGCTCCCAGATTGGAGCTTGCAGACATGAGGATCGTTGTTTGTTCCAGTGCTCACACTAAGCTCACGATTAGCCCCAGTCTTGTTCTCTCCAACATGTAGGAGAGACCTGACATGAACATAAACATCATTCCTCAACCTCAATCTCAACATGAACATGAATATCATCTAAATTTTTATATGGTTTTTACAAGTTTACTGAGTTGGAATGCGAAGACAACATCAAGGACATTTTTTTTATGGTTTTTGCTCCGTTTGGTTGTTTTTTGCTTCATTTTTGGACCATTGTTTTGTGCTCCATTTCCTTTGTCGGGTTTTTTTTTTTGCTGAAAAACCAAAAAGAAAAAAAGAAGCATCAATAATGGATTCTTCGTCTGGATTTGCTTTTTGTTGAATGTTAATTTTGTTTTGTGGATCGATTTTAGTTTCTGGATCTATAGAAATTTTTTGGCTGAAAATGATGATCGATAGTAAATTTAAAAGGCAATGATAATTTTGTAAAATAATCCAATATTTCAAATAATATTTGACGATCAACATCGACTCAGTAATCTTGAGTCAATATTTTCCGTAAAATTTCTAATTACCGCCCCTTTAAGGTTTTTGGAATTTGAGTTCCAAATTAATACACCTGAGCCCAAAATTCCAAATTCAATTTAACCCTGACACGTGAATAATTATATTTGGAGATTAGACAATAAGGTTACTTAGAATAGATGAGGATATCAAAAAAAAGAAAAAAGAATAGGGGTCTCTCTGTATAAATTAGTAGGGCTGGCAATACGGGCCAGCCCGCCCCGGCCCGACACTGGCCCGCCTAAAATGGGCTGGCCTGCCCCGGCCCGTTTTGACAAAATGGGTTGAATTGAGCAACCCAGCCCGTTTTATGAGTGGGTTGGCGGGCTACGGGCCAGCCCGCCTAAAATAAAAAAAATATAAAAATAAAATATAAAAAATTAAATTCTGCATAAAAACACATATTTTTTTTTGCATAAAAGCATATAAAAATCTGCATAAAATCCTAATGTGCTTATGAAACCAAGAAGATCAGTGTTTAATAATCTACATATAAATATGCATCTTTCAATACAGAAATAATAATAAAAATTAAAATCATATCAAGGTAAAACAGAATATCAAAACAAGTAACAAAGTGTTGTATGAGCAGTCCACAACAATGCGAAAAAGCCACTTGCATGCAGAGAAATCTTGGGCACGAAGTTACAAAATAATTGGGTAACCTAAAAAAAAAGGGCTTGGCGGGCTAGTCCGTCCCATGGCGGGTCGAGCCCGATGGGCTGGTGGGTTTGGCGGGGCGGGTTTGGCGGGCTGGTGGGTTGAAAAACTCAACCCAGCCCGCCCTGTTTGGTGGACGGGGCGGGCCAGCCCGACGGGCTCAGCCCATTTTGCCAGCCCTATAAATTAGAATGGGCTAAATCTATTTATCATGGTAAGTAAGGATGTTGGTCAAATTGACCCATGAATGTAGCACTCCAAACTGAACCAATTAAATTGGTTTAGATTAATTTGGATAATTGATTCAGTTAGGTCAAACTCGATTCAATCCAACATTATTAAAATAATGAGAAAGCAAAAAAAACATTAAACAGAATTAACAATTCTTATGGATCTACTTCCCATCAGCCCATTTTGTTGCTGGTCTCATTGGCAATTAGGCTTAAACGTCCAGATTGGTGCATTACATTACATCACACAGCCACCTTCAAAATCGGACATGCTGCTGACAATGGAAAGGAAATCTGGTCCGTTGGTTGCTTGGGATTAGTGAGCGACGGCTGTATTCCACCCTTAGAAATCTGCGGTCCAGATTGTGTCGACACTGGAAAATCCATCGCAACCGTCGAATGCGAAAAATCCATCTGCGGTCTTTCAACGAAGGTGCAGTCCACTTTGGGACGAAGGAGGGTAATCCATCATCCTCTTCTTCTTTCATCTACGATGTTTTCCTCAGCTTTAGAGGCACTGATACTCGCTACGGTTTCACTGGCAATCTCTACAAAGCTCTTTGTGACGCGGGAATTCGTACCTTCATTGATGATGAGGAGCTTGAGAGAGGGGAGGAAATCACATCATCACTTCTCAAGGACATCAAAGACTCCAGGAATGCCATTATTGTGCTGTCTGAGCATTATGCATCTTCTTCTTTTTGCTTAGATGAACTTTCCACAATGGTGGGTTGCATGTTCAACGGTAAGTTTTCTTGTAATCTGCTATATGGATGTGACTAATTTTAGTTGCCGTATGCATTGATCTTCCACATAAATGAAACAAAACAAGATGTGTACAAAGATTAGAGTGACTAATTTTAGTTGCCGTATACATTAATCTGCTATATGGATGGGAAAATTAATCTGAACGAAGCACTTACAGAAAATGAATGGAACCATGGAGAGCTTACATATGCAATGCCAGTGGCGGAGCCGGGGAATGGCTCCATCCGAGTTAAATTATGATAAATTGTATTTATTATATATAATTATATAATTAATTATAATTTATCAGGGTTAAAATTATAATTTTGCCTGAGTTAAAATTTGTAATTTGGCTTTATCTAAAAATTAAAATATATTTGGTGAGAAATTTGGATAAATTATAGTAAGTTATGTGTTTAATTCTCACTTATATAAAAAAAATAAAATATGTTTAATAAAATTAAAAAATATTTAATAAAATTATAACTTATTTTTAGTAAATATATTATAACTCTTCTCAGTGATACGTGCTCAGGTGTCCTATTTTTAACATAATTCAAATATATTATGATATAAATTCACTAAAATTAAAAAATAAATACACATACAATTTTTTAACTCGGCCACTTTGCAACACTAGTTAAAGAATCTATCCCAATAGAGCATTCTGCAAAAGAAAGCAAAGTAACATGCAGGAGATTCGAAAGGGATATTTGGTAGAGGAGAAATTTTTTTTATTGAAAAAAAAATTCTGGGAATATGATAGGAATTTTTTTTCCTGGGTAAGTTACTAAAAGGTGTTTGGTATGCTAATTTTTTTCGGGAATGTTGAATTAATTTTACTGATATTGTGTTTTAATTTTTCCACCTTATGGGAAAAAACAATTCCACCCCTCCAATGGTAATCTTCTCTAATTATTTTACATAAAAAAACAAGGAAAAAAAAATTCCCAACCTTATTTTTACTTCACTTGCTATCAAACTTAGGTAAATAATTTTTCCACCCTAATTTTCAAGGAATTTTTTTTTTTCACCTTGTACCCATTCACAGAATTATTATGTGAGTGTTATTGTTCTTTTCCTCATTTTGTTCTTTCCTGAATATAAGATTAATAAAGATCCAATAGTCAATGCAAAATATTATGCACGGTAAATGAAACATATATCATTAAAAAAATTAAAAAAAGAAGGAAAATCGGGTAATTCAAAGAAAGTGTGCTCCTCACATCATTACATTTTCAGACCGTAACTCTTATCATTCTTTTATCAGTCTTCTACCCCTTTACATTATTGTGTCCTTGGTGACTTTCTGCAGTGCCATAAAATGACACAATTATCAAAAAATATGTAGAAGAAAAAACTTATCTCTTGTAACACGATAATAATAATTTTTTCCTATATTAATATGAGGGGAGATATTCTAACTATCAAAAATATCTACTATCAATTCACTACATTCACAATTATCATTGGACGAAAGAGAGAGAATGTTGAAAAGTTTTTGAATGAAGAGAAAACACTGATCCAATAATGATTATGGAGATAGTGAGTTGGTAATAGACTTTTCTATTAGTAAGAATATCCTTACTTTATTAATATTTAGAAACATTTATATTTTTGACACTAACAAAAAAAAATTCAGGTTAGTCAATAAAAGTGTGCTACGCTTGTGACGGAGGAGGGTAAACCGCATCATAATATTAGTAGAGATAGGATATATTTACCACCAAAAAAAGTTTACCATTTTTATAACTAACCTAATCTTTGTTGATTTCCGTCAATCTAACGGTTATAATTTATTGAATTTATTGAAAATAAATAAATAACTAATAAATGTGATCCAATAAATTATAACCGTTAAATTGAAAGAAATTAATAAAGATTAGATTGATCGTAAAAGTAATAAACTTTCTTTTGGCGGTAAGTATCATACTATTATTATACTCCTTTAGTCAATGAAACTTTTCTTCTTTATCTGTTCTTCTTGAATTTTGGAGATCCAAACATTCCTTGCATTCTCATACTCTTTCGGTACCCTGAGTAACATTTCTTCCTTCTCATGGCATCCTCCTCTTCCTTTCTCTACGATGTGTTCCTCAGCTTCAGAGGCACTGATACTCGCTACGGTTTCACCGGCAATCTCTTCAAAGCACTTCGTGATAGGGGAATTTGCACCTTTATTGACGACGAGGAGATTCAGAAAGGAGTGGAAATCACACCATCACTTCTCAAGGCTATTCAACAGTCCAGGATTGCCATCATTGTCCTCTCTACCAACTATGCATCTTCTTTCTTTTGCTTAGATGAACTCTCCAACATCATTGACTTCATCAAGAGGAAGGATCGGTTGGTTCTGCCAGTTTTTTACAAGGTGGATCCTTCTGATGTGCGACATCAGAGGGGTAGTTACGCAAAAGGATTCGTTAATCAAGAAGTGAAGTTCAGGGCTAACAAGGAGACGTTCAAGGTTAACATGGAGAGGTTGCTGAAATGGAGGACGGCTTTAACGCAAGTAGCTGACTTGTCTGGCTTTCCTTTAGAACATGGGTATCCTTTTTATTCATTTTCATTTGTCTAATGATTTAGAGGTAGGATATTCTTACTACCCAAATTTTTCACTACCAATCTAATCATCATTGGATCAAGGAGAGAGAATGCTAAAAAATTTATGAAGAGAGAGAAAATGTAGATCGAATGGTGATTAGATAGGTAGTAAGTTGGTACTAGAAAATTTTGGTTATAAGAATATCCCTCCTCAATGATTTAATCTTAACATTTAACGACAAAAGAAATATGCTTGTTAACCTAGCTTGAACATGTTAAATCATTGTATGTGAAATACTTTGCATTATAAGTACCAAGACCCGATATGAGGCATTTGTTTTGACTTCACACAAACTTCTCTGACTGAACAGGGATAAATCATATGAACACGAGTTTATTGAGAGGATTGTCAAAGAGGTCTCCAAGAATATTAAGCGTGTTTCTTTACCTGTTGCGGATTACCCAGTTGGACTGGAGCCTCGAGTAGAAGAAGTAAAGTTGCTTATGGAATGTGGATCTAATGATGGGGTCCACATGATAGGGATCCATGGAATTGGTGGAGTAGGAAAGACAACACTTGCTCTAGCAGTTTATAATTCTGTTGCTGAATATTTTGACCGTTTATGTTTTCTTCAAAACGTGAGTCACAATTCAAACACACATGGGTTGCAGCATCTCCAAAAGATCCTTCTTGGAGAAATGTTTGGAGAGGAGAAAATTAAGTTAGCAAGTGTCCCAAAAGGATGTTCAGAAATACAGCGTAGGCTCCAGGAAAAGAAGGTTCTTTTGATTTTAGATGATGTTGACAAGCTGGAGCAGTTACAGGCTGTTGCTGGAAGTCCTGATTGGTTTGGTCCCGGCAGCAGAGTCATCATCACAACTCGGGACAAACAGTTGCTAGCTTGTCACGATGTTAAAAAGGCATATGAGGTGAAGGAGTTGAGTGAAAAAGATGCTCTTGAACTGCTAAGATGGAAAGCTTTTAAAACTGACAAAGTTGATCAAAAGTACAACATCGTTTTAAACCGTGCATTAACTTATGCTTCTGGCCTTCCATTGGCTTTGGAAGTTATAGGTTCCAACTTGTTTGGAAAAAGTATAGATAAATGGGAATCTGCATTGGATCAGTATCAAAGGATTCCACCTAAAGACATTCAAAAGAAACCTGAAGTAAGCTATGTTTCTTTGGAGGAATTGCTTGTTGCTTCAAAGGATATCCATTGGCAGAGGTCCAAGATATTCTGCATGCTCATTATGGTGGCTGTATGAATTATCATATTGAAGTGTTGGTTCAAAAGTCCCTCATAAAGATTGGTTGGTATGTGACTCTACATGACTTGATAGAGGACATGGGTAAAGAAATTCTCCGACAGGAATCACCCAATAATCCTGGGGAACGTAGTAGGTTATGGTTCCATGAAGATATAGTTGACGTTTTAGAAGAAGATATGGTGAGTAAAATTGATATAGATGGTTTCATTTATCATGTTTAACCTTATTTATGTCTTCAAATTGTTACATTCTCTAGTCACAAATGATTTTTACGCTTTATAATATGTAAATATCTGTGAATATGTCTATTTAAGTTTTACATATATACATGTATTGTTGCTAATTCATGTTTTTTGTGATAATAGGGAACTAATAAAATTGGAATCATACATTTGAATTCCCCCTCGTGTGATGATGAAGAAGTGGGATGGAGTGGAAAGGCATTTGCAAAAATGAAAAACCTCAAGACACTTATTATTAGAAATGATCATTTTTTCCAAGGTCCTGAACATCTTCCAAATAGTTTAAAAATATTGGAATGGCAGAACTATCCTTCACAGTATTTGCCATCTGATTTTTATCCAAAGAAACTTGTCATATGCAAGATAACAAATAGTCTCTTTATGTCACCCGAGTTGGCCGGCTTAATAAAGGTAAGTGTAACGAGTTCATTTCCCTGATCTTATGTATTAATAAGTTCATTTTAAGATTATTCATTTGATTCTTATTCCTTAATTTTTCCTTTTTATTTTTATTTTTGCAGAAGTGTGTGAATATGAGAGTTTTGAATTTTGACTATTGTGGAGGTTTAATACATATACCTGATGTATCTGGTCTCCCAAATTTAGAAGAATTATCATTTGAGCATTGTGAGAATTTAACCACAATTCATGATTCGGTTGGGTTGCTGGATGAACTTAGAATATTGAACTGTTCAGGTTGCACAAAGCTTCGGGCTTTTCCTCCCATGAAGTTGACTTCTCTTGAAGAACTCAATCTTACTGAATGCTCAAGTCTTGAGAGTTTTCCAGAAATATTAGGAGAGATGAAAAATATAAGATCTTTAAACCTGTCTCAAACTGCTATAAAAAAATTGCCTTCTTCATTTGAAAATCTTACTGGGCTTCAAGAATTGCATGCCAGTCACTGTGAAATTGTTCATATACCAAGTAGCATTGTCAAAATGCGAGAATTGGAAGTGATTGTCGGTACGGGATGGAAATTGGGTTCTTTGCCAAAAGTGGGCTCAATGGTGTCTTCAAACATAAAATGTCTCCTACTCAGTGATTGCAACGTGTCAAATGAATTTCTTTCAGTTGGTCTCACCTGGTTTGCTAACGTGAAAGATTTAAACCTATCAAGTAATTCTTTCACAGTTATTCCTGAATGCATCAAGGAATGTCGCTTTTTAAGGAAGCTTAATTTGGATTTTTGCTATCATCTTCGAGAAATTGGAGGGATTCCGCCAAACTTAATACATTTCTATGCAAGAAACTGCTCATCCTTGACTTCCGAGTCTATACGCAAGTTACTGGATCAGGTTTTTTATTTTTTTTATTTTATCTATGTTTTATTTAATTTGATTTGATCATAGTGTAGTTAATGTTGCTAAACTTATGAGTTATTTATGAATAACAGAAAGTGCATGACGCTGGAAACACCTGGTTTTGTTTGGGTGGAACTATAGGGATTCCAGAGTGGTTTGAGCACCGCAGCAGCAAAAGGGGATGTTCAATTGATTTCTGGTTTCGTAACAAGTTCCCTGCCATAGCTCTCTATATTGTTGTGGATGGCTGGCTGGATGCACCCACCGTGATCATCAATGGCAACAAAGATTTCAAAACTAGTTTTCCTGACAAGCTGCGAAGGAAACATACACATGTTTTTGGTATGCAACCAGAAGATAATAAGCTGGATGAAGTGCCTTTAAAAAATGAATGGAACCGTGTGAAGGTTAGATGTGGACCCATCCAAGAATATGATAATAAAAGCGAAATAGGAATCCATGTATTCAAAGAGAAAGATAGCACGGGGAATATTCAATTCACTAATCCTGATCCTAGTAGTCATGCGGAACCTGATTCTGACTGTGAAGAATCAGAGGATATAACAATATTTCTGGGATTTTGTAGTCCTTTCGGAAAGTGGAAGTGGAAGAGAAGGAAAACTCATGGGTAGAAATTGCTCCTAAGTAGTGATATTTGTTATCATAAAAGCTGTCATTGGCTCCAAACATAGTCATAGTCATGGTCAATTATCCTGTAGGTTACTGTATCCTATTTTTCAATGTGACAAATGGATACGAATTGACTGACTGATGAACTTGAGTTCTTGAAATTGAAATCTAGCAATTTTGATTTGTGTATACTATATATAGCTCCCCTTCAAATTTGAAAAAAGTCAACACCCTTTTCTTTTCTTTCTTTACCCCTTAAGTGCTCCTATTCTGTTTTACTTCTTCGACATGCAACCAGATTGGGGTTTGAAATAACATAAACAATTGTTCATTAACTTAGTGACATATCCTTCATGTTTCTTGTGGTGCCAACTTTGATAACTGTAGTCTATAGAAAAGCTCTGATATATGTGTCTGGATGCTTCTTTTTTATTAAGTTGCGATTCTATTAAATTTCCTTCCAACAGAAGAAGCGCTCAACGTTGGTAGAATTAATCTAGTTTTATTGTCTTCATTTATTTAGTGGTCTTTTCTCAAGTTGTTTCTTGTTAGGCCTTTAGGCTGCTGCTCTAAGTTTGCCAGCAGAAGCATAGGGTGCCAAGCAAACGAGGAGACAGAAAATAACTATTCCATGATTGAACACTCTTGGAAGAAACACATTGCATTGCAGAGAAAGCTTTTTAATCTATCATATTCTTTTATGCTTCAAAAGGCTAATAATCTGAACCCATTCTTGTAATATAGCATGTCTTCTTTTAGACAGATAACAAAATAAACAAGGTGAAATTTACAATTCAAATTACAGGGAAAAGAATGCATAGGATCACTAAATCCCTTTCATTGGACACCATTTGGGACACTATGTAATTGTATTTCAAGCAGAAAAAAAATTAACTTGAAGAAACAAGTTACATTAACTTAACATGTGTGTACAGTGCAGCTGATGGAAAACGACAGAAGAACATTACTTAATTGTGAGGACTGATTATAGAAGCTATTGCTGGAGACTGGAAGCAGAGGAAGTAGAACCAGATAACAAAGGGCATGACAAGGTGCATGCGAGATTCTTTGATGGGAGAATGAGCAGTGGACCTTCAATATTAGCCATATGAACTCCTTGCCAATTTGTAGGCCTCAGTATCTGATCCACTTGCTCCCATGTTTGATTACTGTATTTGCAGTTATGGTTTCTGCCATGCTGTATCTGTTGCCTTGCAATCCGTGGTTTTATTTGATAATGATGGAGGAGATTGAATTTGTGTGTTGATACCAAGAATTTATACTCAGTTTGGTTACATATGCAGAAATTTGTGTAATATGGGAACCCCCACTGATAACATTGTTTGCAGATCTTCTATGGTAAAAGCCTTGATGAAAACTCACTTGATTTACTTGTGTTCTTAGAGTAGCAAGAGTAATTATGTTTACAATCATTTTCAGCTTTGCTTGAAAGCTCTTTCTATCTTAGAGTAGCAAGTATAATTATGTATTTTGGAGGGAAATACGGTTAATACGAATGAGAAGGAAACGGTAGGATAAAAAGGTAAAGGGAGAAAGAATAGAAAATCAAGATTAAGAAAGAATTGAGTCCTAAGAAGAGAGTAGGAGAGAGTGGCCTCTCGATGTTTCCAGTTTTTACTTTGTGATTTGCTATGTTAGAGTATTGTACTAAAATATCATGACAACATAAATGCACTCCGCTTAAATATCTTTGGAAGATATTCTTCATATGTAGAGACAAAAAATGGAATTTTGCTAGTTTACTTGTTTTCCACTGGTTTCACTTTGCATACAGGGAAGGGAAAATCAAGTTCATTATTCATTTACTTCTTATTGGCACTTGATAGAAAATTACTACCTTAGTAAATGATGGAACCCAATATTATAGACCGTAAATTGAAACAAACATGAATGGAGACAAGCTCTTTACATATACTAATGACAGAAAATAAATCAAAGATCTCAACTCACCTTCAAAGTCAACAACCCTAGGCTTCAAGAGATCCCTAGAGACTCCCAAATTCCTCACTAAACCAATTCTAAATTCATGCCTCAAGAAACCACACCCTAAGTATCTATATATAACTAATTCCTAACTAATGAGCTTGAATATTTTATTAAACGTCATCAATACCTCCCCTCCAAGATTCACCTTGTCCTCAAGGTCAAAAAAGAGGACGGGTTGAGAAACACTCCACCTGGGTTCTATTGCTTGAAGTATACAGTCCAAGTTATGCTGCTCCCTTGCAACTTGTTATAGCTCCCGTCTCATTTAGTGCTCCATGTCTGAAACATATTTGTCCAGAAAACATGCTTTACTTTCATGGCATTTTTTCCCAACAACAAAGTCTATAAGAATAAATTTTTGGTATTACTATTGTACCAAAGACTCAGTACATTTCATCACTAAAAATATTACATTTCAGCTAAAATTCTTTTTTATTTGTCAAACTTTTTCTCTCTCCTATGACTGTTATAATGACCACAAATGGTAAATCTTAATTAGAGGTTTAATTTCAGGGATTAAATGCCATAATTAGATTCAGTGAGTGATTTCGAGTATTTTGACTGTAATCATGACTATGTTATGAACAATGCGTTCTGTCGGAGAATTCGCAGTCTTGTGAATTAACCGGTAGAGCTTAAATAAGGAAAATGATTTTAGAGACATAATTTGATAATTCTGATGACAAATATGAGTTCAGAACAAAAAATTGTATAGTCTAGCACTTTCCGTGAAAAATCTCGTGAATAGTGTTATACCGGGTATTTTGTACTGCTGTTAAGCAACCGGTAGAGTCCAGACACAAATAATTGATGAAATAAGAATAAGAAATTCCAATATATGCCAAGCAAGTCAATATAGACCCAAGAAAATGATAAGTTTTAAGTTCAGAAGTAAACGAAGTACAGTTAGTGGTTCACAGTGCATTTCGTAAAAAAAAAAACGGTGCAGAAACCATACTGTAAAATATGAATATTGTTCCTTAGGAAATAAAAATTGATGTAAATTATTTTAGAAAAATAAAAATATGTCCGTAGCTTTAAGTTAGTTCCGGGTCAGTTTAAGTCAAAATACGCGATAGAAAAATAACCGGTTAAAAAGCACATGTGCTTAAAAACCCCCACAGTCACTTAAATTCACATTCCCTCACACTTTCTCTCTCTCCCTTTCCCCTCCCCACCGTGACAGCCATGGATGGCCATAGGAAGCTTAGGGTTTTGTTTTTTTTATTTCTTTGATTTCTCCATGATTAAGCAACCAAATCTTGCACCCATTATACCAATCTCATAGGAAATCATCCAAGGAAGCTATTCCACCCCTCCATTTGAGCTGATTTCGTTTGTGGAGGGAGATATTTGTCACCCCATTTTTGTGCACTATTCATCCAAGGTGGAAAAAGGGAGTTTTTTTGGTGTAGACTTGCTTGGAGGTTACCTCCTTGACCTTGTATAAGCTTTTGGAGGTAATGAACTTCTATTCCATAG
The DNA here is from genome assembly GCA_032173675.1 of Gastrolobium villosum. Classification (NCBI taxonomy): domain Eukaryota; kingdom Viridiplantae; phylum Streptophyta; class Magnoliopsida; order Fabales; family Fabaceae; genus Gastrolobium; species Gastrolobium villosum. The sequence continues at coordinate 720 of JAVKPL010001851.1, read as the reverse complement.
TAGTATCTTGATGATTTATGTTATAAAATTTATGATCATGTTTTGGTGGGAAGCATTGGGTGTTAAACCTTGATTAGATGATGAATCTTTGTTGTTTTGGATTTAGGAAATGAAAATGAGCATTTATATGTTTAAAAAAAAATAGAGAAGAAAATCATATGCCTTTCCTCTCTATGTTTCGGCCTTGATAGGGTTCATTGTGCAAAATTTTATGTGATGTAGTTGGAAGGCTTCATGTGTTGAAATAAGTGGAAGATTGATGAATGAGTAAGAATACAAAGTAAGAAAAAAATATTAGGGTGTCATGCCTTTAGGCTAGGCCATAAGGTGCCATAGAGGGATTTTATCCAAAATTAAATTGGACAATATATATATATATATACATGCATGTTGGTGCAAGTTGCAAATTAAGGAAAAGAAATGGAATGAAAAAGAAAGAGCACCCTTGGCCTTCCTTTAAGGATTTCGGCCTTATAGGGTAAAGATGAGGAGGATTATACTATGTGCTATTTTATTAAAGTGTTGAGTTTTCAATATATGAAATTAATGAGAATATGTAATGAAATGGTCTAGACTTGTGTATTGGCATAACATTGGCAAAAATATAAAGAAATGAAGATAAGCGATAAAATGTATGCCTTATGGAAATATAGGCATGATAGCATTTTATTGATTTGTATTGTGGATTCTTGCTCTAGGTGTACCTAGGGACAGATAAGA